>CM050515.1:113208595-113248595 GCA_027563665.1 Antrozous pallidus | reverse complement strand
GCCAGGAGTCATGGGAAAGCTGGGCCCGCGGGAGGCGGGGGTGGGGTGGGGGAGGGTTGGGAGGGCGGCTGGGGAGCAGGATGGTGAGGAGGCCAGGTGTTGTGGGGCAGCCCTGGGGCTTTGGGGGTACAGCAAGGTGGTGGTCAGATGGCAAGTTGGAGCCGCCGCACCGGTGGAGCAGGGGTCAGGAGTCGAGCATCTTTTAAAATATTTTTTTTGTGCCAAGACCGGTGTGGCTCAGTGGATAGAGCGTCGGCCTGTGGACTGAAGGGTCCCGGGTTCGATACCGGTCAAGGGCATGTACCTTGGTTGCGGGCACATTCCCCAGTGGGGGGCGTGGAGGAGGCAGCTGATAGATGTTTCTCTCTCATCGATGTTTCTGACTTTCTATCCCTCTCCCTTCCTCTCTGTGAAAAATCAATAAAATATATTTGAAAAACAAACTGCAAACATGAAGACAAATTTTATTTTATTTATAATTTGTGCTGAGAGACCACAATTTTTTATTGATTTTTTTAACAGAGAGGACAGAAAGTCAGAAACATCGGTGACAGAGAAACATCGATCAGCTGCCTCTTGCACGCCCCCCACTGGGGATGTGCCCGCAGCCAAGGTACATGCCCTTGACCGGAATCGAACTCGGGACCCTTCAGTCCACAGGACGACGCTCTATCCACTGAGCCACACCGAAAGAAAAAATTAAAAAAATATATTTTCTTGTTTATTTCGGGAGGGAGGGCGGGAAGAGATAGAAACATCAGTGACGAGGGAGCATCCTTGATCGGGATCAGCCCACGCGCTGGACATGCGCCCTCACCAGGAACGAAACCCCAGAGCCTTCAGTCCGCAGGCCTGCGCGCCACCCACTGCGCCACACTGGCCCGGGCACCGCCCCTTCACCGGGCGGATGCGCCCGGGGCTCCGGGAGCCGCGGAGGAAGCTCCTGCCTCGTTGGGCGGGGGGGACTCTGCGCCCCCCACCCACGCGCCAGAGACGCCGCGCCAAGCCCTACGGCCGCGGCCCCGCCCCGGTTGCCATAACAACGCCTTGGAAACAAACACGGTAGCGCGTCACTCTCCGCCCGCAGGGAACGGGGCGCGCCCTCCCCGGCCAGACGGAGGGGGCGGTGATGCTCCGAGGCCGGGCGACCCCTGCACCCGCCCCCCTCGGCCCCCAGCTCGGGCCCCGACGCGCCTGGCACCGCGTCTCCGCCCGCATAGTTTCCACTGAGGCTCCCGAGGGAGGCCCCGGGCTGCGCCCTCGCGGCGCCCGCCCCGCCCGCCAGGAATTTCCCATCGGGCACCGGGAGCCACCCCGGGCAGCGGCGGGTCCGCTGGGGGAATCAGTTCCCCCGGGGGAGGCTGGGACCTGGAGAGGGGGCGCCCGGGGGGCCGGGCCCGGGAGGGGGCGGGGGAGAGGGACGGGGAGGGGGGCGGTGCCAGCCCCTCCGAGCACCTGTTGGGGTCCCTACCTGCCCGCCCTCCTACCCGGGGGGGCCTGAGTCACCTGCTCCCGCCCCTGCCCCGTCCCGCAGGCCGGTCTGCCCTTCCATGCTGGCCAGGTGGGGGGGACGGGGGCACACAGGGGGCCGGGCGGAAGGGGGGCCTGGCCTCATCACCGGACTCCGGAGCCAGCCGCCCTGACCCCCGGGACACGGATGGGCGCCCGTCGGACAAAGGGCCCGGCGTCCGGTTCAGCCCCGCCGCAGCCGCGAGCTGGAAGGTGGGCGGGTCTGTGTGCCCCGTGCCAGGGCGCGGGGCATGGAAGGGCGGCTGTCTAGGGCTCGGGGGTGACCAGGCCCAGATACCCAGGCCTCCGGGGCGGGAGAGGCAGCGGGGCCCGGCGAGGGGACCGCCGGGGAAGTCTGCCCGGGGAGGGGCCTGTGCGGCTTCTGCCCCAGGGCAAGGGAAGGCGCGCCCTCTGGCGGCGTGCCCGGAAGCTGCAGACAAAGGGAAATCCGCCGCCAATAGGGGGCGCCTCAGAGCTCCCAGGAGGTCCGGTTGGAATGGGGGTGAAGAGCATTGCAGCCCCAGCCTGGGGAGATCTGGGCCGCCTCTGCGGCCGCGGACTCAGGGACTGGCTGGCTGGGCACTGCCCCTGGGCCGCCGCCCACGCCAAAGGCCCGCAGCCCGCCATGCCAGCCGAGTTGCTACTATCCCTGCAGATTGAGCCTCACCTGGGCAGAGCGGGTGGACCCGGTCTCCATCAGCACCCCAGGCCTCGGGATTCCAGGCTCAGGCCCCCCTCAGCCATCCACCCTCCTCTGCTCAGCTGTCTCCCCCCCTCTACCCCCACGTGGCATGCCCCTGCCAGGTTCCCGAGGCTGACCGCTCCGGGCATCTGATGGACCCAGGCACCTCCTAATGCCCAGTGCTGGCACTCCCAGGGGTCCGGGTCAGCCCCCATGGGCTCCTGGGAGGTGACCTCCGCACACGAGGCTCTCCTCCACCTCCGAACCCCACTCCGGGGGCGGGGCCCCCCGCGTTGGCACCGCAGCTCAGAACACAGCCTCCCTCCCTCCCATCACCACCACCACCACCACCACCCTTGGGACTAGGACCGTGATGGCGAGCCCGTGACACGCGTGTCAGCACCCCCGTTTTGGATGCTTACGGAGAAGTATGGTTTTTTCTCAAAGTGCCCCCCCCCCAGGTATGCTCGGTTTTCTGGCGAATTTTGACACACCGAGCTCAAAAGGGTGCCCGTCACTGGGCTAGGACCTGCTTCCAGGCTTGCTGGGAGCCCTATGGGGAGGGGGGATTAGGGGGTGGGGGGGGACAGAGACGGGGGCCCGGTCCTGGGCTCAGGTCCCCCCCAAAGCTGGAAGCACCAGCGATCCTCAAACATTTTATTGAGAAAAGTCTGCGTTGCGTGTGAGCCCCGTGCGTGGTGGGCAGTGCTTAGAAGGCAGCGTGGGGGGCGGGAAGCCCCGTCCTGGGACCCGTGGGTGCGGCCCCCCACCCCGAAAAGGGAGATAAATAATGTGGGAGGCGCGGGCAGCGGGAGGGGAGAGTGTGACTCTCCCCGGTCCCTGGGGACATGGGGGGGGGGGAATATGGGGGCGGGAGACAGACGTGAAGACACGTGGGGTCACACAGGCAGGGAGGCCCAGGAGCACAAAGGGGGTGCGGGCGCGCAGGGAAACGGGGGGGGGGGGCGGTCTCTTTTGGAGGAGCCCCATAGCGGCGTCCTCGTCAGCACACGGGCCCGGACCTGGGCGGGACCAGCGGAGGCAGGACCGGGCGGCCGGGCACCCCCCTCAGCAGCGGGCCCCAAGCGGGGGGCAGGCGGGGGCCTAGGGCTGCACTTTGCCCTCGGGGTCCCGGTCGTAGATGTAGCTGCCCACGGCTCCAGTGTTCACTCCTGCGGAGAGGGGCACAAAGGGGGGGGTGCTGGGGGTGCGGAAGGGTGTGTGTGGGGGCCGGGCTCCCCGCCCGCCACGCTCGCTCACCCTTGGGTCCGAAGAGGATGCCGTAGCAGGGCTTGTGGCAGTAGGGCTGGCCGTCGTGCTGGGGGAGGAGGGGGTGCGGTGGGGGTCCCTGGCTCCTCTGTCCCCGCCCACTCCGGGGGTTCCCTCCGGGAGAGCCCGAAAGCCCGAAAGCGCCCCACGCCGGGACCAGCGCACTGGCCAGGCGCAGGGCGATGCCACCGGGCCTCCAGTCTGGCCACCAGGGGGCAGCCCCCGCCGCCCGGCAAGGCCCTCCTTTCGGAGCCCAGGTCCCCCCCCCTTCTCGGGCTCCTTCTCGGCTCCTCCCCAAAGCCTGCACCCTCCCCCCACACCCCCACCTGCTCCCCCTCCCAGGCCCCTCCCGTCCAGCCCGGCCCCCCACATCCCCACCTGTCCATACCGCCCCCCACATATCCCCACCCATGCGCCCTTCCAGGCCCCTCCCGTTCAAGTTCAGCCCGTTCCCCCCAAATCCCCACCTGCGCCCCCTCCCAAGCCCTTCCCGTCCAGCCTGTCCCCCCTTACATCCCCACCCGCGCGCCACCCCCACATCCCCCGACAGGCCCCTCCCGTCCAGCCATGGCCCCCACATCTCCCTTTGCTTCCCCCACATCCCCACCCCCGCGCCCCCCCAATCCCCTCCCATCCAGCCCGCTCCCCCCACATCCCCACCCACGCGCCTTTCCCAGGTCCCTCCCGTCCACCCAGCCCCCCCCCCACCACATCCCCTCTCGGGCGCCCCTCCCAGGTCCCTCCCATTCAACCCGGCCCCCAACCCCCTCCCATCCAGCCCGCCCCCCCCCCGCCCCTCCGTCCAGCCCCGCCCCTGAGCGAGCCCCCGCGCCCCTCACCTCCGCGTGCCCGCCGGGGGTCAGCGTCTTCCCGCAGCGCTCGCAGCGCAGGCACGGCCGGTGCCAGTCCTTGCCCAGGGATGTCACCTTCTCGGCTGGGGAGGGAGAGAGGGTGACGCGCCGCGGCCCCGGGCGGGGGGGGGGGGGTCCTGCCCGGGTGGGGGGCCGCCCAGGTCGGGGCGGGGCTCACTCACCGAAGTAGACCCTCTTGTTGCAGCGGGGACACATGTTGGGCTCCCCGGTGAAGGTGGTGACGCTGGAGGCTGTGGGGGGAGGGAGTCAGGGCGGCCGAGGGGCTCCCCCCTTCCCCCTGCCCTGGCCACAAAGAGCCCGGCCCACCTTTGCTGGGCCCCTTTGGGGGGCCGCTGGCCTTGCGCTCCTCGGCTCGGGCCACGGGGACCTCGATGGGGCCGGTGACCGGCGGGCCCTCGGCGGCCGGCTTCTCGTAAATGTAGGAGCCGGCACCCCCGATGTTCACGCCTGTGGGGGTGGGGGGTTTAGGGGGGGCGGGCGCTGTGGGAGGGGGGCGGACAGCGCCCTTGCCCACCACCCAGGCCTCACACCGCACCCCCTTCTCCGAAAAAGGCCCTCAGCCGGCCGGTGTGGCTCAGGGGTGGGGCATCGACCTTTGTACCAGGAGGTCCGGGTTCGATTCCCGGTCGGGGCACAGGCCTGGGGTTGCGGGCTCCGTCCCTGGTGTGGGGCGTGCAGGAGGCAGCCGGTCCACGATTCTCTCTCCTCACTGGTGTTTCTCTCTCTCTCTCTCTCCCCCCCTTCCTCTCTGAAATCAATAATAATCTTTTTTTATTTTCCATGAGATCTATTCTCTTTTTTAATAAAACACATTTTATTGGTTCTTCACAGAGAGGAAGGGAGAGGGATAGAAAGTCAGAAACATCGATGAGAGAGAAACATCCATCAGCTGCCTCCTGCACACCCCCGCACTGGGGATGTGCCCGCAGCCAAAGTGCATGCCCTCGACCGGAATCGAACCCGGGACTTTTCCGTCCGCAGGCCGACGCTCTATCGGCTGAGCCAAACCGGTTTGGGCCATAATAATCTCTTTTTAAAAAGAAAGAGGAGAAAATGGCTCTCCACAGCCCATCCTATGGGGCCAGGACCCCCTCCAGGGGGCACGTGAGCTGGGCAGTCCTGGGAAGGGCACAGAGAGAGAGCCCCCCCCCCCCGCCCCCCGCTGCCACAGCAGAGCCACTGGGCGCCCCCGGCTCACCTTTGGGCCCGAACAGCGTGGCGTAGCAGGGTTTGTGGCAGTACGGCTTCCCGTCATGCTAGGTGAGGGGCATGGGGATGGGGTGAGGCCGGTGCCTGGGCCGCCGACCCCCCCACACCGAGGGCGGGAGCCCGGCCCGAGGGAGGCGAGAGGGAGGCTCACCTCGGCGTGGCCCCCGGGCGTCAGCGTCTTGCTGCAGCGCTCGCACTTGAGGCAGAACTTGTGCCAGTCCTTGCCCAGGGAGCTCACCTTCTCGGCTGGCGGGGAGAGGAGGTCAGAGCCCGCCCTGCACCCCTGCACTCCGCAGGCCCCCAGTGCTGCCCCCCTCCCCCCGCGTACCGGCGGTGTGAGCTGGAGTGTCATCAGTAACCCCAACATCACACCTGCTCCTCCTGCACACCCACCTCCTCACACACATCCCCGACCACCCGGGAACCCCCAGTCAGACTCGGATGGAGCTGGCAGAGGCCCCGTCCAGGGGAGTGGTCCTGAGCCTCTAGACCCCGTGGGGAGGCCGGATTCCACCCCCCCCAGGAGGAACCCCGAGGGGCAGGACGCCTGCCTGTCTGCATTTGGCCCCCAGAGTCCCCCCACCACCGCCTCCAGCTGCTGCCTTGGAGCCCGGGGTCTGGGACCAGCTGCTGAGGGTCGGCGGGCACTCTCCCATCCCCCCACCTCGCTGCTGGGCGGCGTGGCCATCTCCCAATGGAGGGAAGTGGGGGGGCCTCTCCAGGGCCCACGGCAGGAAAAGGGCCGAGGAGGAGAGGCAGGAAGAAAGGCCGGGGACCTGGCCGGAATTCCGGGAAGGGCGCTCCGGCTGGCCGGAATCTGGCCACGGACCAGCAGCTCTGTCCGCCTCACACAGGGGTGAGGTCCGGGCCAGACCAGGGCACAGCGGGAGCTCAGGGGCCCAGCGCTGTTCGGACCCGTGCCAACCCGTCCTGGCCCGGTTCCCCCGGCCAGATCAGAGCCACCACCGCCAGCCACCCTGCACCTGGGGTTCGGGGACCTGGCCGCCAGGGCAGGGGATGACCCTTCGACCCACGGCCAGGTCAACGGCCGCACACCACAGGCCGGGCCTGGGGGAGACAGAATTCACGGGGGCCTAGCGGGTTGGAGAGGGGCAGGGGCGGGCACCCCAGCCAGCCGCTCCATTGTCGGGGACACAAAGGCACGGGGTCCCCAGGGCCCTCTGCATGTCCGGCTCTGCCCACACTCAGGTGTTGCTACAGAGGAGGGGGTGCTGGGGTGCAGCCTGCTGGGCGGTGGGCAGGGCTGGGCGGTGGGCAGGGTCCCGCCCCCACCCCCCCCCCAGGCCCTCTCCCTCCCACCGCCAGCGCCTCCCGGGCAGGACAGCCGCCAGCGGGTCTGAGCGCCTTTGTTCCCAGGCGGGCAGCGCGTTTTCCGCCTCGCCCACAGGACGGTCCGGCTGCCCACAGGAGGGCAGCTGGGGGCAGGAGGGTGGGCAGGAGGACCCGGGCCTGTCTCCCGCCCTCCCCGCCCAGGAGCAGCCAGCCCTGCTGGGACGGGTCGAGGGCCGAGGGCTCCAGGGAGGCGGCGGCGGCCGGAAGCCCCTAGGCTCCCCGCCAGGCCAGAAGCTCCCGGGCCAAATCCGGTCCCTCCCTCTGGGAAAGGCAAACAACCGCTGGCCGCCGCCTCCGGCCCCGGCCCGCCAGCAGGGAGGCCGGGCAGCTTCCTTCCCTCCGCCCGTCCCCACCCGGGCTTCTGACCACCGCTCTATAGAGACCAGGGAAGGGGCCCTGGTCCGTCCCCACCTTCGGCCCGGTCTCCCCTCTTTGCAGGCGGGAGGGAGGGGTGGGGGACAGGGACTCCCCGTCCGGGCTAAGGCAGAGCTGGGCTGGGCGAGGAGTGAGCTCCAGGAGCCCGTCTGTCCAGACTGTGCTGATCAGGGTGCGGGGAGAGCTGGCCAGGGCCCCGGTGACCACATGCTCGTGGGGACCCGCCTGTCACCCCGTCCGGCCTCGGGGCAGTGCGGGGCGGGGGGACTCGCCCCACGGGAGGAAGCAGGTTGGGACACGCGGCAGAATGAGGAGGCCAAGGCCGCCCCCGCGTGGGCCGAGGCCAGAGCGAGCCCGGATCCGTCCCGGCCCGGCGTGGGCTGAGCTCGGAGAATGGGTGGGGGGGGTCCCCGGGTGGGGGGGTCCCCCTTCGGGGCCACGTCGGCCCGGCCATGTGTCCGCGGGTGGGCGGAGCGGGTACGCGGGAGAGAGAAGTCCCCGAAAGTCAGGGAGCCACGAAGGCGGCGCTCGGGGCACCGGACCTGCCCGAACCGCGCGCTCCGCTAGGCAAATCCCCCCGCCGCCAGACCGCGACGCGCCCCCAAACTCCGGCCTCACCCCGGGGGGGCTCCAGGCGCCCGCCCCGCCTCCGCCTGCTGTTTCTGGGTTCGGGCGTGGCCGCCCCCACCCCGGCTCGGCTCCACCCTCCGGCCGCGCCCGAACCCGAACCGGCCGCGCCCGAACCCGGACCGGCCGCGCGGCCAATCCGCGGGGCGGGCGGCCGGCCGGGCGCAGGGGGCTCCGCGGGGGCGGGCACTCACCGAAGTACACGGTCTTGTCGCACTTGGGGCACTTGGAGGCCATGGTCGCCGGTGCACCCGGTCGGCTCGCGCCCTCGGCCCGCGCCCGTCTCCGCGCCGCCGCCGCCGCAGCCGCCGCCTTGGCCCCGCCCACCGGGCTGTCCGCGCGCCCATTGGCCCAGAGGGCGGGGCGGGGCGTCGGGATCCCGCCCCCCGGGCTCCGCAGCGGGGCCTGGGGCGCTGCCCGGGCGGGGGTGCACCTGCCGGGCGACGGGTTTGGGAGCGGCTGGAGTCGCCGGGTGCCCCCGGGGCCCCGCGCACGAGGCGGCCTCTGCCCCTGTCTGGCCGCGCCTCGCCTGTTTCCATGACAACGTCGGGGCTGCGGGGCGGGGCAGGCAGTGCGCGGCCCCCTCGGTTCGGGGGAACCCTGGCCAGCGGGGCCCGGGTCCGGAAGGGCGTCCCCCGGTCAAGCAGACGGACGCCCCGACGGCAGGCCCGGCCCAGGCGCCTGGCTCCCCCGGGGGACCCCGCCCCCACCCGCCGCGCGCCCCTCATCCCTTTGTTGCTCGGTTTCTATAGCAACGGCCGCGCGGCGGGATCCGGGCCGGATTCCTGGCGGGTCGCACGCGGCCCGAGGCCGGTCCCGCCCTCCCCTTCCTCCCTCCCCGCCCCGCGCTGTCCGAGGTGCGGAGGGCGCAGCGTGGAGGGCAGGGCGCCGCCGCTTCCAAAAACAGCGGGAGGAGCTGCTGGAGGGGGCGGGAGGGGGCGGCCGGCAGCCGGGCTGGCGGGGGGCGGAAGGTGGTCTGTGCCCTGGGGGCGGGTGGAGGGACGGAGAGGAGCGGGGCGGGGGGCAGGGAGATGGGGAGCCCGGGGAGGGGCGCCCTCCGTGAATTCGCCCCCACTCCGCTGGAGCCCGGCCCGCGCATCCCTCCCTCTCCTGGACCCGGCAGCGGGGCCCAGACTCCCACCTCCAGCCTCTTGGCCTCGAAATGTCCTCGTGGAGGGCGGGGTGCAGGAGGGGGAGAGCCTGCAATCCCCCCCCTTACAGGGACTGCCTGGCCACCCCCCATCCCCCTTCCACCGGGGCCTGCAGGATCTGGGTGTAACCCCACCGCGCACTCCCACCCTGGGGGGTCCCCCTCTCTGGGGTTCCCCTCACCTGGGCCTCCAGCCTGAGCTGAGCCTCAGCCTATCAGATGGACAAACATCCCCCCCCTCAAGGCCCTCGGTATTCAGGGCTCTGTGCCCACCCACTTTCCTCAGCCGAGGACTCGGGCGGGGCCGGCGCCGTCCCTCCCCAAGTGGAGTGGACGAGCAGCCGGCGTCCCCAACCTCCCGAACCCCGGGGTTCCTGGCGCCCTGCCCTGGCCCAGCTCCTCGGGGTGGCTGCCCCCACCCCCACCCGCACTCACACCCTGCAGCCACTGAAACACAAGAGTCCCTGGAGCCTGACCGACCAGCCTGACCAGCCCCCCCCCCCCTCCGGTGCCCGGCCCGGGCCCCAAGCCCGCCCGGGCAGGCGGGCGGGGGGGGACAGACGGACAGGAGGCCGCGGGCTCCCCTTCCTGGTCAGGGTGGCCAGCTGTGGGGCTCCCCCAGGTCACTCATTCTCAGCCTGCTCCTGGCTCAGGCCGGTTCAGATGTCCCTGAATAATTTAGCCCGTGGCCCGGTGCCCGCCAAGTGGCGCAGTTACGTGCCCTCTCCACTCGGGAGTCCCGGGCCCGGCCCCTCCCACCTCCCACTCCGCTCACAGGTGTCTTGAGGCAGCCCCGGGCCCAGCCCCGCCTGGAGAGAGAAGAGAGAGAGCATGGGTGGGTCTAAGGAATGGCATCCAGCCTGGCCAGATGCCCCTGAGCTACGGACAGCGCCCCGCCCCCAGCCACAGCTCCTGGGGCGCCAGGTCTCCTCTGAGCCTGGTGAGCAAGGCCACTCATCAGTGGACACAGCCGCAGCGTGCACCCGGGCCACAGAGGGGGCCAGGGTGGGGCAGGGACAGGCGAGGATCCTGGAGGCAGGAGGGACCCTGAGGGCGGCCAGGCGGCCAGGCCTGGGGCGGATCCCTCCCCTGGGGCCGCGGCGGCACCGCATCGCCCGGATCACCAGTCTTCCGGGGGCCCGTCGTCCTGGCAACGTTCGCAGAGAACAGGATCCTGCTCTCAGCTCCGGCTGAGGGACCCAGGCTGGGTCCCCCTCCCCACCCGAGGGTGTGGGGGGCTCAGCAGGTCTCCAGGCGGGCAGGGCCCTCGTAGGGAACGCTCTAGCCCGCCTGAGATGGCCCTTGCTCCGGGAGGAGGGGTGGGGGAGGACGGGGCAGTAACCCCGAGCCAGGCCTCCAGGGATGGCGCGCCCTAATGCTTGCTTCCCAGTCTGTGCCCACTCCCCATTCCTGGGCTGGGGGCGGGGCAAGGGGGGGTCTACTCCTCAGGGCCTGGCTGCCAGCAGGAAGGGTGGAGGCCACCTCGCTCCAGCCTGGACAGCAGCAGGCAGGGAGCCAGCGGAGCCTCAGCGGGAGGGGGGCTGGGGGGCAGGAAGACAGGCCTCGGGCAGAGCCTCTCCCCCCCTCCACCTCGGGGAAGCTGTCAAGGTCACCTCCTGGTCTCCGTCCTGGGCGGTGGGGGCTGTGGGGGCAGGGCTGCAGGTTGGCGGTGGCAGGGGTGCTGAGCCATCCTGCAACACCCCGGCCTGTCACCCTGCTTCTCTCGCAGGTTGTCAGAGGGAGGCCTTATCGCCCGGCGCCGAGCGGTGGCTTCTATTTCCAGCCCTGTCGAGGGGCGCGCCTGCCACACAGGGAGGCTGGAGAGCGGGGGGGCGGGGCTCAGGCAGGAGGAGGAGCCCCCCAGGTGTCCTTCCCTGCCTCCCCCCACACCACCACCACCACCGGCATGTGGGTGAGTGCGGGATGCCGGGTAGGGTTTCTGAGAAAGCCCTTGCTGAAACCTGAGCAAATTCTCACGCAGAAACTGCACACCCGCTGGGGTTGCCCCGGCCCCGTGGCCCGCGCTGGACAGCAGCCTGGACAGCTGGGCAGGGCTCTGCCAGAAGCAGGACGGGGGGGGGCGGCCCCCCCAGCTGTGCTGGCTGCCCCACGACCACGGTGGCCGGGGCCCTGGGCACCCACCTGCCTCAGACAGTGTCTGCTCCGCCATGTGGGCCCCCAGGCATCACCAGACCTCTTCCCAGCCCCTCCCGGGACGGACGGTGGCTGGGCCGGGCCCTGGAGGAGGCAGGTGTGGGCAGAGGGGAGGGAAGGAGGGAAGGAGGAAGGAGGGAGGCCAGGACAGCCAAGGGCCACACGCTGCTCCCCCGGGCTCGGGAGAGGCCTGGGCCTAGGGACACCCCCCCCTCCGCACTAGGGGACCCACTCAGCCTGTAACTTTCACAGGGGGAAGGAATCCAGGTCCTAGACTCGAAGAGACGCCCCCACCTTCGCTGGTTCCTTCCTCCGAGTCCTCTCCTCACCCAGAGCCCCAAGCCAGGCTCCCCTCCTGACCTCCGGCCCCCAGGTCACCCGCTGTCCCAGCCCAGCCCTTGCTCTCCAGTGCCCCCTTCGTCGGCTCTGCCGGGGTGGGGGGGGGTGGGGTGGGGCTGGGGCTGGGGCTCGGACAGGGCGCGGAACGGAGACAAAAGACACAGAAGGCCTCCTGGTTTTTTTTTTTTTTCTTTATGAGTTTTTTTTCTTTGTTTTTTTTTAATATGAAAATTACTCGGAAAGACAAGGGGGGCCCGGCTGGCAGCTCGGCCGCGGCCCGGCGTCCGGGTAAGGGACAGAGCTTAAGTTCATCTACAAAAAAGTAATAAAAATAAAGTTTAAAATGGCACCGTCAACAGAACACAACAGACTCCCGCCGGCGCTGCGGCGCGGCGGCCCTCGCTCGCTCGCTCGCCGGAAAGGAACAAAAGCTAAGGACGCTGCGGCGCGGCCACGCGCAGCCGGGGTGCGGGGCGGGGCGCTACCGGGGCCGGGCGGGCGGGGGCGCTGCGGGCGGGCGGGCGGCGGCGGCTAGTCCTCGATGACGATGGGCTCGTCGTTGACGGGCGCGGGCGGGGGCCGCAGCGGCAGGGCCTGGCTCTGGCGCAGGGCGATGGGCTTGTAGGGCCGGCGCGCCGCGCGCTTGGTCTCCGAGGACGAGAGCAGCTTGCGGATCTTCCTGTGAGCGCACAGCCCGCGTGAGCCCGCGTGAGCCCGCGTGAGCCCGCGTGAGCCCGCGTGAGCCCGCGTGAGCCCGCGTGAGCCCGCGTGAGCCCGCGTGAGCCCGCGTGAGCCCGCGTGAGCCCGCGTGAGCCCGCGTGAGCCCGCCGCGCCCCCCGACGCCCCCGCGTGCCGCCCCCCCCCCCCCCCCCGTCTCCTCGGTGCCCCCCGCCCCGACCTGGTCTCCTCGGTGGCCATGTAGAACACGTCATCGGGGGCGTCGATCCAGTTCATCCGCCGCCGCTTAAAGGGAGGCAGGGAGCCGCCCCGGATGAGGCGCACTTTGGTGGGGTACGACTTCCCGTTGAGCAGGAGGTTCCGGCTTGGTCCCTGGGCAGGTGGGGGGGGGGGGGGCACGGGCGTGAGGGCGTCTCTGGGCCTCCACGCCGCACCCCAATGCTCCAGGGGGCGGGAGGAACTCCGAGGGCCCAGGGCACCCTCCGCCTGCCCCCCGCTGGTCCCACTGACCTCCTCCCCAAAGCCCAGGGCTGTGCATGCACAGGCGTGTCCTCCCTCTTACCATGTGCCTGGTCTGTCCGTGGTTCGTCAGGCCTGACAAGAGGGGGACAGAACGTGAGGCCCGCAGCCGCACTCACACCCTGAGCGCCCTCGGCCCGCCCCCCTCCGCCCCCGCTCGGGCCTGGGACCGGCCTCAGAGGCCCTTGTCTGGCCCCACCAGGGGCCCCCGGCTCCGGGCTGGAAGGGTGCCAACCCCAGCCCGGCCACATGCAGCCCCACGACTCCGCCGGAGAGGGAGGCCGGCCCCGCACGGCCGCCTGCACAGGGCAGAGCCCCCGGCCCCCCAGCCCGGACCGCTCCGGGCCAGCACGCTCAGACCCCAGGGGGCTGGCTGCCCTCTGACCCCAGGCTGGGGGCCTGGAGCCTCAAGTTCCTGCCAGGAGTCAGGACAGGTGCCCCCCAGCCACGCCCGCCGGCCCGGCCGCCCCCGAGGCCCCAGGCTCCCAACAGTGTTGGGTGAGAACCTGAGTGAACTCCGGGCCAGCGCTGCCGCTCTTCACCGTGTCGAGCGTGTGTGTGTGAGCGTGTCCGTGTGTGTGTGAGCGTACCTGTGTGTAAGCGTGCCTATGTATGAATGTCCGTGTGTGCCCGTGTCCATGGGTATGAATGTCTGTGTGAGTGTGCCCATGTGTGAGCATGTCCGTGTGTGTCCATGTGTGATATCCATGTGTATGAATGCATATGTGTGAGCTTGCCTGTGAGTATCCATGTGTATGAGTGCCCGTGTGTGAGCGTGTCTGTGTGTGAGCATCTCTGTGTGTGTGTCCATGTGTGAGTGCTCCTGTGAGTGTGCCCGTGTGTGAGCGTGCCCATGAGCGTGTCCGGTGTTAGTGTGCCCGTGTGTATGAATGTCTGCGTGTGAGCGTGTCCGGTGTGAGTGTGCCCGTGTGTGAGCATGCCCATGAGCGTGTCCGGTGTTAGTGTGCCCGTGTGTATGAATGTCTGCGTGTGAGCGTGCCCGTGTGTATGAATGTCTGCGTGTGAGCGTGTCCGGTGTTAGTGTGCCCCTGTGTATGAATGTCTGCGTGTGAGCGTGTCCGGTGTTAGTGTGTCCGTGTGTATGAATGTCTGCGTGTGAGCGTGTCCGTGTGTATGAATGTCTGCGTGTGAGCGTGTCCGTGTGTATGAATGTCTGCGTGTGAGCGTGTCCGTGTGTATGAATGTCTGCGTGTGAGCGTGTCCGTGTGTATGAATGTCTGCGTGTGAGCGTGTCCGTGTGTATGAATGTCTGCGTGTGAGCGTGCCCGTGTGTATGAATGTCTGCGTGTGAGCGTGCCCGTGTGTATGAATGTCTGCGTGTGAGCGTGTCCGGTGTCAGTGTGCCCGTGTGTATGAATGTCTGCGTGTGAGCGTGTCCGGTGTCAGTGTGCCCGTGTGTATGAATGTCTGCGTGTGAGCGTGTCCGGTGTTAGTGTGCCCGTGTGTATGAATGTCTGCGTGTGAGCGTGTCCGGTGTTAGTGTGCCCGTGTGTATGAATGTCTGCGTGTGAGCGTGTCCGGTGTCAGTGTGCCCGTGTGTATGAATGTCTGCGTGTGAGCGTGTCCGGTGTCAGTGTGCCCGTGTGTATGAATGTCTGCGTGTGAGCGTGTCCGGTGTCAGTGTGCCCGTGTGTATGAATGTCTGCGTGTGAGCGTGTCCGGTGTCAGTGTGCCCGTGTGTATGAATGTCTGCGTGTGAGCGTGCCCGGTGTTAGTGTGCCCGTGTGTATGAATGTCTGCGTGTGAGCGTGCCCGTGTGTATGAATGTCTGCGTGTGAGCGTGCCCTTGCGGGGCCCGGCCGGCACTACTTACCCAGGTAAGTGCCTACCGAGAGGGCCGGGAGCGGAGAGAAGAAGACACCGAGTGTTAGTGGGCACGGCCCGGGAGGCGGGCCCGAGCCAGCGAGTTAGGCCCCGGGGGCCGCCCTGCCCCGTGCTCAGGACCAGGGGCCGCCCTGCCCCGTGCTCAGGACCACACGCTTGATGGACGGACGACACGGAAGCACCCGATTTTGGAAAAACCCGCAAGTGCACACGGACTCCGTGCGCCTGCACGTCAATCACCCCGGCGCCCGCCGGGGGCCGCGTCCACACGGCAGGCCGGCGGGGTGCCCTGTCCGTGCGCTCACCGGGCGCTGGGGGCCAGGGCGAGCCCGCTGCGGCTCCCGCTGCGGGGAGAGGTGTGCGCAGGAGACGGCTGGCTGCGGCCCCCACGCCCAGAGGTGCCGAGCCTGGAGCTCCCGGGGCACCAGCCGCCCGCCCGAGGGGCTGGCCCGCTCCCCGTGCAGGGTCCCCGGCTCAGGCCGAGGGCCCCGCGGCTCGACGCCCCTCTCCGGCTGCCGGCAGAGGCAGGGCCTGGAGCCTGGAGCCTGGGCCGGACCCGGACCTCCAGGAGCCCGTCCCGAAGCCACCGCCGAGCCCACGCACGGCCAGAGGAGCCCGGGGCGGCCCGGTCCCGTCCCCCAAGCTCGGCCCCTTCCCCAGGGGGCGCGGAGCCCGGGCCGCTGGCCTGGCAGCCCTCCCGGCCGCGCCGACCGCCCCACCCCCAGGCAGGGCGCACGCGGCGGCAGGCAAACGCGGCCACGAGAGCGGGGCGGCCAGAGAGCGGGGCGGGGGGCATGCGGCAGTCACAGCGCGAGGCAGACGGCGCGGCGGGCGGCGGGGCGCCAGGGCGGCACGCGGGGACAGGCGGGGCCAGGCCCGGCAGGGAGGGGCAGGGGCGGAGGCCCCGGGCCCGGAGGGGCACCTGGGGCCGCGGGAGGCCCGGGAGCGCCGGGCTCTGTGCCACACGGCGCGAAGTGGGGCGCCGGGCCTGGCCCCGCGGCCGGCCCACGCACGCGCCCGGCCCCCGGCCGCGCCACCACGCGAGCGCACACACAGCTCCGCGCAGCGGCCGCCCGGCCTTACCCCTACTGGGCATCAAGAGGCGCTTCTTCATGTTGCCTGGCAGCGCCCGACGGCAGGGAGAGAGGAGAGAGAACACGGTCAGCGGGCGGGCGGGCGCGGGGAGGGCGCGGCCGGGCTGCGGGCTGCCTCCCCCCCCCCCCCCCGCCCGCTGGCGCCGACTCACCGTCCACGCCGTTGTGCTGCTCGTAGCTCCGCTTGCCCAGGATGGTGGGCGAGCCGTTGTTGATGACGGGGGCCGCCTTGGCCGGGGTGAGGCCGCCCAGCAGCCCGGACCCGCTCTTCCCGAGGTCGGGCTTGGGGGGGCGGGGGTGGGTCTCTGCGGGAGCGACCAGGGAGGGGCTCTGAGGGGCAGCTCCAGCCCCATCTCGGCCTCGGACGACCGGGTGAACGCCCCACAGCCCGGGGAAGCCGCCCGCGCCGCAGCCTGGACAGGCCGGGCGGACGGGGCCGGGGCCACAGGCCTGTCGGAGGCCTCGGGGTCCAGGCCTCGGGGTGCCGGCCGCGGGCCAGAGGAGGAATGCACGGCCCCCCGCCCCCCACCGCCGACTCTCGACTCTCGGGAGCCGCCTCCTCCCACGGGATGGGCGCGGCCGGGCGCGGGGCCAGGACCCCAGAGAGCCAACAGTGCCAAGCCACTTGGGTGTGAGTGGGCACTGAGCTCACCGCTCCGGAATGTCCTTCACGGCGAGAGTCACCTCCACGGGCTCAGGGGCAGCTGGGGGGGAGGCAGGGGCGGGAGAGGGGAGAGAGGGAAGGGGAGGGGGGAGGGGGGAGGGCGAGGGAAGGGGGGAGCGAGGGCAGGCTCACCGAGATACCGCAGCACGGCTTCCAGGGGCTTCCGCACGGCCTGCTTCAGCACCAGCGGGCTCTGCGAGGCTTCAGGCAGCCGTGCCGTGCCTGCGGGGCCACGCAGTGTGGGCGCCGTGCGGGGGGGTGGGGGGACCAGGGATAGCACACCCCGGCCCACCTCCTCCTGCACACCCCCTGCACACACCCCTCCTATGCACACACCCCTCCTATGCACACACCCCCTGCACACACCTCCCTCCTGCACACAACCCTCCTATACACAACCCCTCCTCCTGCACACCCCCTTTCTGCACACACCTCCTCCTATACACACCTCCTGCACACCCCCTTTCTGCACACCCCCTTTCTACACACCCCTCCTCCTATACACACCTCCTCCTGCACACACCTCCCTCCTGCACACAACCCTCCTATACACACCCCCTGCACACCCCTCCTCCTATACACACCTCCTGCACACCCCCTTTCTGCACACCCCCTTTCTACACACCCCTCCTCCTATACACACCTCCTCCTGCACACACCTCCCTCCTGCACACAACCCTCCTATACACACCTCCTCCTGCACACCCCCTGCACACCCCTCCTCCTATACACACCTCCTGCACACCCCCTTTCTGCACACCCCCTTTCTACACACCCCTCCTCCTATACACACCTCCTCCTGCACACACCTCCCTCCTGCACACAACCCTCCTATACACACCTCCTCCTGCACACCCCCTGCACACCCCTCCTCCTATACACACCTCCTCCTGCACACCCCCTTTCTACACACCCCTCCTCCTATACACACCTCCTCCTGCACACCCCCTTTCTACACACCCCTCCTCCTATACACACCTCCTCCTGCACACACCTCCTCCTGCACACAACCCTCCTATACACACACCTCCTCCTGCACACACCTCCTCCTGCACACCCCCCTCCCACAGGGCGGGCCGAGCAGGGCGGCGGCACTCACACTCGGCCTTGATGGCCGCGCTGTTGATGGGCAGGCAGGGGTGGCGGGCGGCGTGCCAGGGGCGCAGGATCTCTCGGCACAGGCGCCGGGCGATGCGCGTGAGCTTGGTGGTGTGCAGGTAGAAGGCCTGCCGCGTCTTCATGGCGAACTTGGGGCTCCCGCTGCTCCGGGCTGGGACGCCGTGGGGGCTCTGCGGAAGGGGGCGCCCGCCCCGACACAGCGCCATGACCGCGGGCCGGCCGGGGGCCGCGCGCCGGCCGGGGCGGGGCCCACTTACCATGTTACTGCGGTTTGGTCCCGGCCTCTCCCCATCTAAGCGGGTTGGCATTTTCAAGCCACCATATTTCTTCCAATACGTCCAACAAGACGCGCAGAGGCGACACTGCATGTTAGGGGGACCCCAAGAATACCACTGGTAAGACTGGGTGGCTACGGACAACAAAGTTGGAAATAGACGGATTCTTAAGCAGAACCAGTGACGGCAGAGGGCACCACACCGCGGCCGCCCGCCCGCCGCACCGCCTGCGCGTCCCTGCGGCCGGCCCCCCGGCCGGCGGGTCCGAGGCGGCGGGCGTCCCGGAGGCTGGGCCGCGCCGGGACTTACTGTAGCAGCTCTCGCAGGCCCGGCCGGCGCCGGGGGTCTGGCCTGGGGCCCCCGCGCCGTTCACCACGCCCGCCTTCACGCTGTTCACGCTGATCTGGTTCGGGTTCGGCTTGTTACTTGGGGCGGGGGGAGAGAGCAGGGCGGCGTCAGCAGAGCTCCTCGGGGGCGGGGCTCCCCGCACCGCCGTCCCCCGGTCCGGGTGCGAGCCCTCCGGCTCGCGTCCTGCAGTGGCTCCTGCGGGGGCTCCGTCTGCCGGGCTGGCCCTCGGCTGGGCCCGGAGGTGGACCCGGCCTGGGCAGCATGCCCTCTGGGGGGCGGGGCAGGGACAGGGCCGGGGCCACCCCCCCAGGCGCCCGGGCCCTGACTGCCCCCCCCTTTCTCCCCCGGCCGGGGCAGGTGGGGCACTTACTAGTTGGGGATGTACACTTGCTTCAGCTTGCTCTCTGCCTCCGCAGCTTTCAAGCGTTTCTTCAAACAGAACAGAGGTCACTGAGGCCGGCGGGCCGGAGGGAGGGGGCTCCGGTGTCGCCCCGACTGCCCACCTCGTGGGGGGTCACCCCCAAGCCCACCCGGGATGCCACACGGAACCAGGGTGCCTGGGACGCTTACATCCGTGGTCCCCAGCCACCTGTGCGCATGTCCGTCCGTGTTCCCCAGCCCATCTGTGCACGTGCCTGTCCGTGTTCCCCAGCCACCTGTGTGCGTGTCTGTCCGTGTTCCCCGGCACACCTGTGTCTATCCGTGTTCCCCGGCCCACCTGTGTCTGTCCGTGTTCCCCGGCCCACCTGTGTCTGTCCGTGTTCCCCGGCCCACCTGTGTCTGTCCGTGTTCCCCGGCCCACCTGTGTCTGTCCGTGTTCCCCGGCCCACCTGTGTCTGTCCGTGTTCCCCGGCACACCTCTGTCTGTCCGTGTTCCCCGGCACACCTGTGTCTGTCCGTGTTCCCCGGCCCACCTGTGTCTGTCCGTGTTCCCCGGCCCACCTGTGTCTGTCCGTGTTCCCCGGCCCACCTGCTGCACGTATCTGTCGGTGGTCTTCCACATGTAGTAATACTCGATGATGCTGGTCAGTGATTTCCAGGGCAGCTGGGGAGAGAGGGGCACTTGAGGAGGAGGCCCCGTGCGCCCCGACACCGCCTGGAGCAACCCGTTTCAAAACACACTTCTCCTCCGGCCAAAGGCCCTGCCTGACCCCCGACCAACCCCCCGCCAGTTGTGGGCTGGAGTGTGTCAGGCCGGGCTGCTGGTCAGCGTGCGACTTCGCCAACACGACCTCGCCACGCGCAGCGTGCCGCGCTCAGCTCACCCACGCGGGGCCGCACCTGGGCCCCGAGGTTCTCCCCGAACGCCTGGTGCCCGGGCTCAGGGCCCCACGAGGGCCCGGCCCTGTGGCCACATGGGGCGGGCGCCAGGCCTGGGCCCGACACAGCTCCGACGGCCGCCGCCTCACGGAGCGAGGGTCAGACCGCCTGCACACACCACCCAACCTGCCACGGGAGACGGTGGGTCTCCAGGACGGGGTGTGACCTGTCACGGGAGACGGTGGGTCTCTAGGACGGGGTGTGACCTGTCACGGGAGACGGTGGGTCTCCAGGACGGGGTGTGACCTGTCACAGGAGACGGTGGGTCTCTAGGACGGGGTGTGACCTGTCACAGGAGACGGTGGGTCTCCAGGACGGGGTGTGACCTGTCACGGGAGACGGTGGGTCTCCAGGACGGGGTGTGACCTGTCACGGGAGATCCCGGGTCTCCAGGACGGGGTGTGACCTGTCACGGGAGATCCCGGGTCTCTAGGACGGGGTGTGACCTGTCACGGGAGATCCCGGGTCTCCAGGACGGGGTGTGACCTGTCACGGGAGATCCCAGGTCTCTAGGACGGGGTGTGACCTGTCACGGGAGATCCTGGGTCTCTAGGACGGGGTGCACCAGCCCGGCCCCGTGGCTGCTGCTCGCCCCGCACACTCCACTCCGGTCCACCCTCCGCCCGGGTGAGCCGGCCGCTCCGTTCTGCTCGTGGTGCGTGAGCGCTCCAGATACGCCCGCCTCGAGGCGTCTGAAACCTGGACATCAGCAATGCACCCCCTGCGCCCCCGACCCCAGGCTGCCCTCTCCGGCCCGCGACCCCAGCTGCACCCTGGGTGTTTCCCGGCCTCCGGGGCCTCGGAGGGGGTTGCCTGCCACCCCACGGGCTCCCGGTCACCCGCCCCTCTGTGCACACACAGCCGAGGGCAGCCCCAGGCCCTCGCTCTCCTTTCCGAGGGGGCGGTGTTAGGAAGTGGCGGGGAGGGGCCGGGCGTGCTGGCCCCCGCGAGGACAATGCCGTGCTCCCCGGTACGCACGCGGCGGACACGGCAGGGAGAGGTCGGCGGGTCAGAAACAAGCAGCACCCCGGCCGGCGGGGCTCAGGGGCTGAGGATTGGCCTGGGAACCAGGAGGTCAGGGTTCGATCCCGGTCGGAGCCCGGGCCCAGGCGGTGGGCTCCATCCCCAGTGTGGGGCGTGCGGGCGGCAGCCGGTCCACGATTCTCCCTCATCCCCGACGTTCCTCTCTCCCTCGCCCTTCCTCTCTGACGTCAATAAAAGTCTACGCTAATGAAAGGGTAACATGCTAACTAGACCGGGAGACGCTCTGGGTAAAGCCATGTTGGCAGGGCTGAGGCAGAGGCTGTTCGGGGGCAATCAGGCTGGCAGGGGAAGGCAGTTGGGGGTGATCAGGCCAGCAAGGGGGGTAGTTGGGAGTGATCAGGCCAGGGGGGCAGTTAGAGGTGATCAGACCGGGGGGGAGGGGGGCAGTTGGGGGCGATCAGGCCGGGGGGGGGGGGGGCAGTCAGTTAGAGGTGATCAGACTGGAAAGGGGGGGGCAGTTGGGGGCGATCAGGCCGGGGGGGGGGGCAGTCAGTTAGAGGTGATCAGACTGGAAAGGGGGTGGGCAGTTGGAGGCGATCAGGCCGGGGGGGGCAGTCAGTTAGAGGTGATCAGACTGGAAAGGGGGGGCAGTTGCAGGCGATCAGGCCGGGGGGGGGGCAGTTAGAGGTGATCAGACTGGAAAGGGGGGGGCAGTTGGAGGCGATCAGGCCGGGGGGGGGGCAGTCAGTTAGAGGTGATCAGACTGGAAGTGGGGGGCAGTTGGTGGCAATCAGGCTGGCAGGGGAAGGCAGTTGGGGGTGATCAGGCCGGGGGGGGGCAGTCAGAGGTGATCAGACTGGAAGTGGGGGGCAGTTGGGGGCGATCAGGCCGGGGGGGGCAGTCAGTTAGAGGTGATCAGACTGGAAGTGGGGGGCAGTTGGGGGCGATCAGGTGGGCAGGCAAGTGGTTAGGAGCCAGCGGTCCTGGATTGCGAGAGGGATGTCCAACTGCCCGTTTAGGACCGATCCCTCTGGGCCTAAACCAGCAGTCGGACATCCCCCAAGGGGTCGCAGACTGGAGAGGGTGCAGGCTGGCCTGAGGGACACCACCTGCCCCCCCCCCCCACGAATTTCGTGCACCCGGCCACTAGTATAATAATTTTAAAAAAAAGATGGTGAGGACCGTGATGCCCAGCCTGACCCCTGACCCCTGACCCCGGACGGGCGCGGCGGGGAGCTCACAAAGTCCTGCTGGATGTCGGTGAAGTCCTTGCCGTACTTCTCCAGCGCCTCCTCGAACAGGCTGGCCTCCGAGGCCGACCACTCCTCCATCTCGTCCCGGCACAGCACCGGCCCGCCCTGCGGCACCAGCGCCGAGATGGCCTTGGCGACGTCGTACACGCTCCGGTGCAGCGTGTCCATGGCGTGGAACTGCGGGAGACCGGGTCACCGCCTGCGCACCCCCCCGACCCCCCCCCCCCCCGCAGGAGACGAGGAGAGCCCTGGGGGGAACGAGGGGGCGGGGATGGGGGGTCGGGGGCCTGGGGGAGCTGAGCCCGAGTGGCCCGGCCGCTGACAGGCAGCCCGCTCTGGGGGGCCTGGGGGGGGGGTGGGCTTGGCCAGGCCTGGGCCTGGGGGTCACACCGGTGGGGAGCCCCAGGGGGCCACAGAGCTATTTCTCGCTGCCACACCCCTCCCCCAGCTGGTGCATTGGCCCCAGGGAGAGCGCACTGGGCAGGGCAGGGGCCACAGCCATGGGGGGGCAGGGAGCTGCGTGTGCTCTGGAGGGAGGGGGTGTGTGTGCGAGAGTGTGTGTGCCGTGAGTGTGGATGAGAGTCTGCGTGTGTGCACGTGTGAACGTATGTGAGTGCATCTGTGCGAGTATATGTGAGTGTGTGTCTGTACAAGCGTGTGAGTACAAGTGTGTGTGTGCGCATAAGACTACGTACGTGTGTCTGTGTGTCTGCGTGTGTGCATGTGTGAACATATGTGAGTACAGGTGAGTGTGTATCTGTACGAGCGTGTGAATACAAGTATGTGTGTGCGCACAAGACTATATACGTGTGTGTATGTGTGTCTCTGTGTGTGCACGTGTGAACGTATGTGAGTGCATCTGGGCGAGTGTATATATGAGTGTGTGTGTGAATGTACGAGCGTGAGTGCAAGTATGTGTGTGCGCACAAGACTATATACGCGTGTGTATGTGTCTGTGTCCATGCATGCGAGCATGTATGTGTCTGTGCGAGTGTCTGTGCGAGTGTCTGTGTGTGCATGAGTGTGCATGTGTGTGTGTGAGTGCTCTCTGTGTGAGTGCGTGTGTGCAAGCGTGTATCTGTGCATGGGTGCCTGTGTGAGTGTGTATATGTGTGAGTGCGTGTGCAGTGTGTATGAGTGTGAGTGTGCGTGAGAACGTGTGTGAGAGGGAGGTGCAGGTGTGAGGAGCCCGGGCCCAGGCGGTGCTGGACGGGCAGGTGCCCCGGGCGTGGAGCCGCCCGCCGCCCGCTCACCAGGGTGATGTCCCTCGAGGCGGCGGCTGCGCTCATGTGCAGGCTGGGCTGCCGGACCGAGCTGCTGCAGTCGAGGGCCCGGGCGAAGGTGCCCACGGAGCTGGGGGGAGGGGAGAGCTGACCGCCGGCCGGCAGGACGGCACCAGGACCGGCGGGGCCCCCGCGGGACAGACCCGCCCCCTCCCCCCCCGGCCGGGCGGGCGCTCACCGGGCCACCACCAGGAACTGGTCGATCTGCTTGTCCACCAGCGGGTTGTGGGCCTCCCACACCTTGGTCTCCAGCTTGGCCTGGTCGCGGCCATCCTCCTCACCTGCGGGGAGAGCGCCCGCCGCTGTGGGGGGGGACCGGCTGTGGGAGGGGACCGGCTGCCTCCTGCACGCCCCCTACTGGCGATCGAGCCCGAAACCCAGGCACATGCCTGACCAGGAATCGAACCCTGACCTCTTGGTTCTCAGGTGGAGCCCCGGGCAACCTACCTTCCCGCAGCAGGTCCGTGATGTCCGCCTGGTACCGGTTGCCCACGCGGATCTCGCCCTTGTCGGCCAGCAGCGTCTTCTGCTGCGGGTCGTAGACCAGGGAGTAGAAGAAGAAGTCCTGGGAGACAGTGCGGGCGGTGAGCACTGCGGCCGCGAGGAGCCGATGCCGGCCAGGGCGGCTCTCACCGGGACACTCGGGGTGCACTGCCTGGAGCCAGGGCTGTGTCCCCAGGGGGAGGGGCAGCCTCCCTCGCAGGCGCCGGCTCTCAGGACAGGACGAGGCCGCAGCCCCCAGACCCCCGCCCCCCGCTGCGCTGATGCTCGGTTTCATAAACTTAGAGGTCCTCCTGCTGCGGCCCCCGGCCCCTGGGCTCTGGGGACAGACACAGCCCAGCCCTGCCCACCGCAGACCCTCAGGGTGGGGTCGGTGGAGGTGCAGCGGGGGTGGGAGTGGAGGTGGGGGTGGGGGACCCGGGCAGGTGGAGCTGCAGGCCCTCACCTCCCGCTCCAGGTAGGACTTGAGCGACTCGGTCTCGTTGAGCAGAGTGACGCTGCACTTCCCCCTGCGGAGACGGGGCGTCAGGGAGGAGGTGCCCACTAGCCCCCCACCCTCCTGCCCCGCCCACCCCATCCCCATCCCACCCTGCGGCCCCGCCCCGTTAGCTCCTACACTGCTGTGGCCTGCCCCGCCCCCGAGGCCCCGCCCACCCTGTGACCCCGCCCCTCACCCTGTAGCCCCGCCCCACTACCTCATACTCCGCCCTGCAGCCCCGCCCCCGCGGCCCGCCCCCCACCTAACCTGTAGCCCCGCCCCCGCGGCCCGCCCCCACCTAACCTGTAGCCCCGCCCCCGCGGCCCGCCCCCACCTAACCTGCAGCCCCGCCCCCGCGGCCCGCCCCCACCTAACCTGTAGCCCCGCCCCCGCGGCCCGCCCCCACCTAACCTGCAGCCCCGCCCTCGCGGCCCCGCCCCGCTACCTGATGTGCGTGGCGGGCAGTGACTCCAGCTGCCGCGAGAGGAAGAGCTCCCGGTGCCGCAGCTGGTGCCGGAGCTTCTCGGGCAGGTCCACCATCTCGGGGTTCTCCATCTCCTCCTCCATCTCCCCTGCAGGCGGCGTCAGCGGGTCCCACGCCTGGTCCCGCCCGCAGGCCGCAGCCCCCCGCCCCGCCCAACCCGCCTCGGGTGGGCCCTACCTTCCTCGCCGTCGGGCCCGGACCCCGCTTTGTAGCAGACGGACAGGGCTGCGGACAGACGGGGGCCGGGTTAGCACTGTCCCGGGCTGCGGGCACCCCGCACAACACAGCGGCGTGGGCGCCCCTGAGGGCACGCGGGGGCCCGTGGAACGCCAGGGCAGGGGCAGGCGGAACTCGGCCACCCAAGGGCCGCGGCCGGGTCCCGGAGCAGGGGCGGGGGGCGCGGTGCCCGGCTGTACCCGCCCCCAGGGCTGGCGGAGATTGGGGCTTTGACCTGGATCCCTGCCCTCAGCCAGGAGTCACCACCACCCGGCCTCTGCTGCCCCCCAGTGGTGGCCGTGGGGATCCCAGAGCCTCCTGGTGGGCCGGGCAGGGACAGTGCCCACTCGGGCTCCGCACCGCCCAGCCCATCCCGGCCCCACAAGCACCCACGGGGCACGGCACCTGCGTCGGGGCCGCTGCCAGGGCGCCCGGTGGCCTGGACAACGGAAGGGGCACAGCCACCCCAGGCCCAGGCCCGGCCGCTCCAGACGAGGCCGCTGCTGCCACCCAGCTCAGGGCCTCCCGCACCCAGGGGTGGGCAGGGTCGGGCCGTGACCCCGGGTGGACTCGCACACGCGTGCAGGCCGCACGGCCAGGTGGCCCCGCCCCAGGGTCAGGGACGGGGACAGTGGGCCGGGGTCCCCGAGGACAGGCCCGGGACAGCCGCCAGCAGCACAGCTGGGCCCACACGGAGGCCACGGGGCTCCGCCTCCGAGGACAGCAGGTGGCCCAGCCCCGTCCCAGTCCTGGCCGGGCTGAGCCGCTAAGTCCCTGGAGCCAGAGCTCCCCAGCCGGCGAGCGTCAACAGGCCGCTCTCTAAACACCCCGCCAGAGCCAGAGCTCCCAGGAGGGTACACCTGAGTGGCCCCCCAAACCTCCGCCTGCACCCAGGACCCCCCCACCTCTGTCTACACCCACACCCAGGACCACTCCCCCGTCTGCACTCAGGACCCCCCCTGCCCACACCCAGCACCCCCCTGCCCACACCCAGCACCCCCCAGCACCCCATAGGCAGCAACACTCCCCCTTCCAGGTGACAAGCAGACAGGAGCCCCTCCAGGGGAAGGCACGCACAGAGACCACACTGCCACCTGGGCCACAGCCCTGGGGAGACTGGGGGTTCAGCCTCTCAGCACCCCGGGCGGTGGCTGCCAAAGGGGAGGGGTCCCCAGGAAGGGAGGGGCAGGGCGGGAGGCAGAGGGACTCACTGGCGTGCTTGTCGGCCAGCGCGATGAGCGTGCTGGAGATGTCCCGCCTGCGGTAGAAGCACACCACCTTGGCCTCCACGTTCCCATTGGCCGTCTGCAAGGCGAGCGAGCACGGAGCGCGGGTCACCGGCAGCTCACCCTGCGGGGGCTCGCCGAGCCCCAGGTCCCCCTCCTCCTTCCAGACCCCCCCAGCCCCCCCCTCCCCCTCCACGTCCCCCTCTCCGTCCCCCTCCTCCCTCCAGACCCCCCCAGCCCCCCCTCCCCCTCCACGTCCCCCTCTCCGTCCCCCTCCTCCCTCCTGACCCCCCCACCCCCCCCACCTCCCCGTCCACGTCCCCCTCTCCATCCCCCTCCTCCCTCCTGACCCCCCCACCCCCAGCCTCCCCCTCCCCGCCCCGTCTCCCTCCCTGTCCCCCTCTCCGTCCAGGGGACCTGGCTTCCGAGTCCCCCCTTCGGCCTTGCGGGGGCCAGAGCCTGGCTGCCCGTGGCCACCAGCAAGGTCAGCCGCGACCAGAGATCGGCCAAAGCTGCTCACTGGGCCTCTGGCCGCTCGGGCGCTGTCCACCAGCACCACCCCGGAGGCGGGGGGGGGGGGGGGGGGGGGGGGCGCCGAGAGGCAGCCAGGGCTGCAGTGCCCGCCCAGTGTGGGGGACCCGGGGGACGAGGCAGGTGTGGGCAGGTGACCACACAGGACAGAGTTTTCCCAACCAACAGGCATGCACGATATTTCCATAACACAGGCCCCGCCACAGCCCCACCCCCAGGTCCCTGTGACAGCGTTTCTCACCCGGAACACGCCCCGCGGGCGGCACCCACAGGCCTCTCCTGCGCGTCCCTATGCCCGTCTGTCCCTCTGTCTCTGTCCGGAGGGGTCTGTGAGCTGCCGCGCGCTCCCCGGCCCGGCCCGGCCCGGCCCCCTGCTCTCTCGTACCCAGACCCCTGTCTGACTGTCACATGGGACCCGCCTGTGTCCAGACCCCGTGTCTGACGCTGTCACTTTGGGCCCCGCCCCTGCCTGTCCCTGACCGGTGCTGTGACCTCGGGACGCGGTCTGGGGGGACGGGCAGGTGACCCCGGATGGAGACCCCAGAACCTGAGCAGACAGTGGCCAGGCCACCCCGTCCGACAGCCCTCCAAACACGGCTCTGGGCCGGGGTGGCCTGTCTTGTCATACGCCCCAGGAGCCCTAGGAGGGGTGCACACGGCCCCCACAGGGCTGGGCCACGCACACACTCACCCCCCCACGCATATGTGTACACACAGTACACACAGCACACACGTGTGGGCACACACTGCACACACGTGTGGGCATACAGCACACACTGCACACACGTGTGGGCATAGAGCACACACTACACACGTGTGGGCACACAGCACACACTGCACACACGTGTGGGCATACAGCACACACAGCACACATGTGTGGGCGCACACAGCACACATGTGTGGGCACACACAGCAAACACTGCGCACACGTGTGGGCACACACTGCACACACAGCCCACGCGTGTGGGCACACACTGCACACACAGCACACACGTGTGGGCATACACTGCACACGTGTGGGCACACACAGCACACATGTGTGGGCATACACTGCACACACGTGTGGGCATACAGCACACAGCACACATGTGGGCACACACAGCAAACACTGCGCACACGTGTGGGCACACACTACACACACAGCCCACGCGTGTGGGCACACTACCTTGTTGAGCTCCTCGATCCTCCGGATCAGGTAGGGGTTGCTGGAGGAGTTCTCGAAGTAGACGTAGTCTGCAGAGACACAGAGGGGTCACCGCTGCCCGGCCCTGTCACAGCCCCTCCCCACGCCACCCCTCACCCCACGGTCAGAGCCCCCACATCACAGCCCCCCCACATCACGGCTACCCATTTCGGGACCGGAGGAGTGCGACCCCCCCCACCTCTGGCGCCCCCAGACCTGGAACAGGAGGGAAGGAGGAGGTGAGGGCCCGGCCCCAAGCAGGCGAGGACGGCCGGTCCCCGTGGACAGCTCCCCACCCACGGCCGAGGGAGGGGCTCCCCTTCGCGGGAACGGGCTGCAGCCTCGACCCGGCCCCGACTCAGCAGCCTGCCCACCACCGGGGACCCGCCGCCGTCCACAGCTGTGTCCCCCAGAGGGCCCTCTGTGCACACCCCGGGCCCCCGTTGGGCCGGCCGAGCCTCCCTTAATCCCCCCCCCTCCGGGCTGTCTGTCCGGGCACCCCTCCGCACTCGAACCCCAGACCAGCCTGGAGTGCTCAGACACCGGGCTCTGGGGGCCGTCTGTCCGGGAACCCCTCCTCACTCGAACCCCAGACCAGCTCCGCTCAGACACCAGGCTCTGGGGGCCGTCTGTCCGGGCTCCCCTCCGCACTCGAACCCCAGACAGGCCTAGAGCGCTCAGACACCGGGCTCTCTGGGGGCCGTCTGTCTGGGCTCCCCTCCGCACTCGAACCCAGAGCCAGACCGGCTGCGCTCAGACACCGGCCTGGAGCGCACAGAGCACCACGTCACGGAGCACAGACGCCAGCCTGGGGCGCAGCAGGGAGACAACTCCCCCACATCTTATGTGATAACCCTGTATAATAAATAACTGTAATAGCCTATGTGATAATCCTATATAATAATCCTGTATAACCCGATAAAACAACCCCATATAACAGTCCTGTGTAATAACCTATGTAATAGCCCTGTATAATAACCCTATACAATAACCCTGTATAACAATCCTATATAATTCTATATGATAATCCCTATACTAATTCTATGTAATAATCCTGTATAATAAAAGCCAGGCGCTATGACACGCACTGACCACCAGGGGGCACACGCTCCAACCAGCTCGCTGCTGGGCCCATGGGGACTTTGAAGGGCCCTCCCTCGGTCCCTCTGCCTGGCCCCTGTCCTTTCGCAATCGGGGACCCCAATCTGGGACCCCCTGGGAGATGTCAGAGAGCCGGTTTCCCACCGATCCCCGCAGGCCAGGCCGAGGGACCCCGCGGGTGCCCGAATCTGTGCACCAGGCCTCCAGTTCCTGATAAAAACTTTAAAATTTTTATTGTTCTGTCCTGGCTGGGTTGGTCTGATGATCGAGCATCAGCCCACGGACTGAGGGGGGCCCCGGGGTTCAATTCTGGGCGTGGGCCTGGATGCTCCCCCACACCTAACTAACGTTGCCTCTAAAAGTCGATGGCAGCCGAAACCGGTTTGGCTCGGTGGATAGAGCGTCGGCCTGCGGGCTGAAGGGTCCCGGGTTCGATTCCGGTCAAGGGCATGTACCTTGGCTGCGGGCACATCCCCAGTGGGGGGCGTGCAGGAGGCAGCTGATCGATGTTTCTCTCTCATCGATGTTTCTGACTCCCTATCCCTCTCCCTTCTGCTCTGTAAAAAAATCAATAAAATATATTTTTAAAAATAATAAAATAAAAATAAATAGAAGTCGATGGCAAACCTCCTCGGGGAGGATGAATGAAAAAAACAAAACAGAAGCTTTGGGTCAGTCAGTCCCTCCCATGGGTGTTTGGGGCGGGAGGGAGGAAGGGAGGGAGGGAGGGAGGGGAAACATCCCCTGGCTGCCTCCATCCCCGCGGGCCTGGGACCCGCAGCCCAGGTGCGTGCCCTGATCGGGAATCGAACCCAGGACCCTCCGCACACGGGCCTGTGCTTCTCCTGAGCCCACTGGGTTCTGGGAAGTCGAACCGGCGAGGCGCACCGGACGCCCACAGCCTCGGCACCTCCCGGGCGGGCCGGGGCTCACGCGTGCGCTCGGCGGGCCGGCCACGGAACCCCGACCCCTTCACCGAGGTCGGGGGGGGTGGGGGGGCCCGCCTGGCGCTGGCGCGGCCCGAGGGCGCGGTCCGAGACGCCCGGCGAGAGGGGCAGCAGCAGGCGCCCCCGCATCGATATCTCTCCTTCCTTTCCAAAAGCCGAGCTTTTTTTATTTATTTTTTGCAGCCAAGCAGGATTTCGTTCGGACAGAGGGCTCCGAGGGTAATTATTTATTCGCATTAACTTTAGTGTTGAGGGTTTTACAGACGCTCCCCACTTGCCCCCCTGTGATTGCACCCTGCTCCGCCCCCCACAATAGACTTTAAAAAAATATATATATTTTGTTGATTGTTTCCAGAGAGGAAGGAAGAGGGATAGAGAGACAGAAACATGGATCGGCTGCCTCCTGCACACCCCCCGCTGGGGATGTGCCCGCAACCAAGGTCCATGCCCCTGACCAGAATCGAACCCGGGACCCCTTCAGCCCGCAGGCCGACGCTCCATCCACTGAGGCAAACCGGTTTCGGCTATTTTTCCTATTGATTTTTAAAAATACGGCTCTGTGGATAGAGGGTGGCCCTGCAGACTGAGGGGTCCCGGGTTCGATTCTGGTCGAGGGCAAACACCCGGGTTGCAGGTTCAGTCCCAGGTGGAGGGTGTGCAAGAGGCAGCCAACCCATGACTCTCTCTCATCACTGACCTTTCTATTTCTCTCTACCTCTCCCTTCCTCTCTGAGGTCAATAAGAACATGTTTTTTAAAAGAAAAGAAAAATGCCTCGGCTGGTGTGGCTCAGTGGATAGAGCGTCAGCCTGGGGACCAAAGGGTCCCGGGTTCGAGTCCAGCCCAGGGCACACACTGTGGCTGCAGGCTTCTCCCAGGCCCAGGCCCAGGCCCAGTCAGGGCTAGCGCAGGAGGCAATCAGTGTGCGTCTCATCGATGCTCCTGTCCTTCCCTCTCCCACTCTCTCTCCAAATCAACGGGAAAATTCCCTCGGTGAGGGTTAAAAATAATAAAAAGTAAAACAGGTTCTATTGATTTTTAGAGAGAGAGAGAGAAAGAAGCATCAGAAATGAGAGAGGAACGCTGACCGGCTGCCCCCGCCCCCCCGGGGATGGAGCCCACAGCCTGGGCCCGACCAGCAACCAACCAGGGGCGCCCAGCCCGAGACTCACTGGCCGCTCCGCTGACCCAGGGGGCAGGGGGAGGGAGGGAGTGGAGGGAGGAGGGAGAGGGAGGGAAGGAGAGAGAGGGAGGGAAGGAGAGAGAGGGAGGGAAGGAGAGAGAGGGGAGAGGAAGGGAGGGAGGAGGAGGGAGAGGGGAAGAAAGGAGGGAGGGGGAGGAGGGAGGGAGGGGAGAGGAGGGAGGGGGAGGAGGGAGGGAGGGAGTGGAGGGAGGGGGGAGGAGGGAGGGAGGGGGAGGAGGGAGGGGGGAGGGGGAGGGAGGGAGGGAGAGGAGGGAGGGGAGAGGGGGAGGGAGGGAGGAGGGAGAGGAAGGGAAGGAGAGAGAGGGAGGGAAGGAGAGAGAGGGAGGGGAGAGGAAGGGAGGAGGAGGGAGAGGGGAAGAAAGGAGGGAGGGAGGAGGGAGGGAGGGAAACAGGACGAGACACACGGGTGGTGCCCCCCGCACAGCCCGGCCACCCAAGCTGCTGCCTTTGACCGGAGCCCAGTCCCTGCCCTTCCCGCCGCCGGGAGGCCGGGACCGTTTCCAGCTGCGAGCGAGGGAGCCCTGCTGTCCCAGGACCGCCCTGCGGGGACGGGGACGGGGTGGGGACGGGACGGACCCATGGGCAGTGCTCCTCTGGTCGCTCTGCACGCGCACAGGACCGGCCCCCGGGCAGCCTCGCTCCCGGGCCCGCGGCGGGGAAGCAGCTGCGGACACTGGTTAGTGTCGGCTCCCCTGCCCCCCCCCCCCCCCCCCCCCCCCGCTCTGGTGTCAGCACGCCACCCGTCCCGCTCCGCAGACCAGAAATCGGGGCCTGCAGGCGCAGCGCTGTGTGCACTTCTGTGTGTGTTTATGTGTGTATGTTCACCTGTGTGCGCACGTGCACCTGTGCGTGTATCTGTGTGCACACACCTGTGTGCACCTGTACCTGTGTACCTGTGTGTGTGCAGCTGTACCTGTGTGTGTGCACCTGTACCTGTGTGTACACCTGTACCTGTGTGTAGCTGTACCTGTGTGAACACCTGTGTGTGTGCAGCTATACCTGTGTGTACACCTGTACCTGTGCACCTGTGTGTGTGCAGCTGTACCTGTGTGTGTACCTGTACCTGTGTGTACCTGTGTGTGTACACCTGTACCTGTGTACCTGTGTGTGCGCAGCTGTACCTCTGTGTGTGCACCTGTACCTGTGTGTACACCTGTACCTGTGTACATATATGCACCTGTACCTGTGTGTGTACCTGTGTATGCACCTGTACCTGTGTGTCTGCACCTCTGTGTATATGCACCTGCACCTGTGTGTACACCTGTACCTGTGTGTAGCTGTACCTGTGTGTACACCTGTGTGTGTGCAGCTATACCTGTGTGTACACCTGTACCTGTGCACCTGTGTGTGTGCACCTGTACCTGTGCACCTGTGTGTGTACACCTGTACCTGTGTGTACCTATACCTGTGTATACACCTGTACCTGTGTGTGCAGCTGTACCTGTGTGTGTGCACCTGTACCTGTGTGTGTATGTGTATGCGCACGCGTGGATGGACGTGAATGCACGCGGGTCTGTGACAAGGGAAGGCCCAGGGCACCAGGTGTTGGGGACCCAGGTGGTGGGGCGGGGCCAGAGTGTGACGGCCAGACACCGGGAGCCACGGTGTGGGTCCCAGGTGCAAGGTGGACCCGCTCCCAGGATCCCCTCCGCCTCCCGCGCTGCCACCCAGGTGCAGTCCTCTCCTCACCGCCTCCGGGGGAGCCGCCGGGGTCTGGCTACCAAGGCCGCAAAGCTCCGGCTCCCTGTGCCACGGATCCGGTCCCTGAACGGTGCCCAATCCCCGGCTCTGGTCCCTGAACGGTGCCCAGTCCCGGCTCCGGGCCCTGAACGGTGCCCAGTCCCCGGCTCTGGTCAGTGAGCGGTGCCCAGTCCCGGCTCCGGTCCCTGAGCGGTGCCCAGTCCCGGCTCCGGTCCCTGAACGGTGCCCAGTCCCGGCTCCGGTCCCTGAGCGGTGCCCAGTCCCGGCTCCGGTCCCTGAGCGGTGCCCAGTCCCCGGCTCTGGTCCCTGAACGGTGCCCAATCCCCGGCTCTGGTCAGTGAACGGTGCCCAGTCCCGGCTCTGGTCAGTGAGCGGTGCCCAGTCCCGGCTCTGGTCAGTGAGCGGTGCCCAGTCCCCGGCTCTGGTCCCTGATCGGTGCCCAATCCCGGCTCCGGTCCCTGAGCGGTGCCCAGTCCCGGCTCCGGTCCCTGAACGGTGCCCAATCCCGGCTCCGGTCCCTGAGCGGTGCCCAATCCCGGCTCCGGTCCCTGAGCGGTGCCCAATCCCGGCTCTGGTCAGTGAGCGGTGCCCAATCCCGGCTCCGGTCAGTGAGCGGTGCCCAGTCCCGGCTCCGGTCCCTGAGCGGTGCCCAGTCCCGGCTCCGGTCCCTGAACGGTGCCCAATCCCGGCTCTGGTCCCTGAGCGGTGCCCAATCCCGGCTCTGGTCAGTGAGCGGTGCCCAGTCCCGGCTCCGGTCAGTGAGCGGTGCCCAATCCCCGGCTCCGGTCAGTGAGCGGTGCCCAGTCCCCGGCTCTGGTCCCTGAGCGGTGCCCAATCCCGGCTCTGGTCCCTGAGCGGTGCCCAATCCCGGCTCTGGTCCCTGAGCGGTGCCCAATCCCGGCTCTGGTCAGTGAGCGGTGCCCAATCCCCGGCTCTGGTCAGTGAGCGGTGCCCAGTCCCCGGCTCCGGTCAGTGAGCGGTGCCCAGTCCCGGCTCCGGTCCCTGAGCGGTGCCCAGTCCCGGCTCCGGTCAGTGAGCGGTGCCCAGTCCCGGCTCCGGTCCCTGAGCGGTGCCCAGTCCCGGCTCTGGTCAGTGAGCGGTGCCCAATCCCGGCTCTGGTCCCTGAGCGGTGCCCAGTCCCGGCTCTGGTCAGTGAGCGGTGCCCAATCCCGGCTCTGGTCCCTGAGCGGTGCCCAGTCCCGGCTCTGGTCAGTGAGCGGTGCCCAATCCCGGCTCTGGTCCCTGAGCGGTGCCCAGTCCCGGCTCCGGTCAGTGAGCGGTGCCCAGTCCCGGCTCTGGTCCCTGAGCGGTGCCCAATCCCCGGCTCTGGTCCCTGAACGGTGCCCAGTCCCGGCTCTGGTCAGTGAGCGGTGCCCAATCCCGGCTCTGGTCCCTGAGCGGTGCCCAATCCCGGCTCTGGTCAGTGAGCGGTGCCCAATCCCGGCTCTGGTCCCTGAGCGGTGCCAGTCCCGGCTCCGGTCAGTGAGCGGTGCCCAGTCCCGGCTCTGGTCCCTGAGCGGTGCCCAATCCCCGGCTCCGGTCAGTGAGCGGTGCCCAGTCCCCGGCTCTGGTCCCTGAGCGGTGCCCAATCCCGGCTCTGGTCCCTGAGCGGTGCCCAATCCCGGCTCTGGTCCCTGAGCGGTGCCCAATCCCGGCTCTGGTCCCTGAGCGGTGCCCAATCCCGGCTCTGGTCCCTGAGCGGTGCCCAATCCCGGCTCTGGTCAGTGAGCGGTGCCCAGTCCCGGCTCCGGTCAGTGAGCGGTGCCCAGTCCCGGCTCTGGTCAGTGAGCGGTGCCCAATCCCGGCTCCGGTCAGTGAGCGGTGCCCAATCCCCGGCTCCGGTCCCTGAACGGTGCCCAGTCCCGGCTCCGGTCCCTGAACGGTGCCCAATCCCGGCTCTGGTCCCTGAGCGGTGCCCAATCCCGGCTCTGGTCCGTGAGCGGTGCCCAATCCCGGCTCTGGTCCCTGAGCGGTGCCCAATCCCGGCTCTGGTCAGTGAGCGGTGCCCAGTCCCCGGCTCTGGTCCCTGAGCGGTGCCCAATCCCGGCTCTGGTCCCTGGACGGTAACGCTCCCGGCTCGTACCGAGGGCCCACAGCTCACTCCGCAGGAGCCGCCGCCTGGGACCCCGACTCTGCAGCCACACTGCCCCCCAGGCTCCGGTCAGCCGCGCCCGGACTCGGCGCCCCCCGCTCCCCACACGTCCCAGCCCGGCCTCTGCTTTTCTTTCTTTTAAGCGTTTTAAAAACAAATTTTTTATTGATTTCTGAGAGCAAGGGAGAGGGTCAGCAACATCCGTGATGAGGGGGCTTCACAGACGGCTGCCCCCGCACCCCCACTGGGGATGGAGCCCACGCCCCGGGCCCGATTCTTTAAAAGAAACGTTTTTATTAATCTCGGGGCGCCGGTCTGTGAGCCAGGAGGTCAGGCTGGATTCCCATCGGAGCTCAGGCGGGGGGCGGGGCTCGGTCCCCCGCGGGGGGGCGGGGGGGGGCGTGCAGGAGGCAGCCGGTGGACGAGTCTCTCCCATCCCCAAGAAAACGGGGGAGACTGTGGTGGCCTTGGGTCGGGGGCCTTGTGTGGCCTCGCAACTGCCCGTCACACAAAAGCTGGAAGACGGGGGTCTGGTCCCCGACACAACAGGCCCCTCAACCCGACCGCAGACACCACAGACAATGGAGGGGACCCCGCACTGCTGGGGAAATGGGGGCGGGGGGGACCCCGCACTGCTGGGGAGATGCTCCTCGGGAAATAAAAACGGAACGGCGTCGTGACCCAGCAGTTACACACTGGGAATTTCTCCAAAGAAACACAAACACAAACGGGGGAACAGGTGCCCCCACGTCAACGAATGCCCAGCCCCCCCGAACCCAGCGGCTGAGACGATGGGGGTACGTACCACTTGGCCTGGAAAAAGGGGCATCAGCCAGCATGCCCAGCGGCTCAACACCAGCCGGGGTGCCAGAGGGTCAAGGTCAGGTCACAGTCTGTCCAGTCCGGTCAGCCACATGCTGGGGGTCATGGTCAGTCCGGTCCGGTCAGCCATATGCCAGGCGCGGCCTGAACCCCAGCATGGGCGTGGGGGCGGCCGATCAGGGGTGTCTCTCCCTCCTCCATGTTTCCATTTCTCTGCACTCTCCCTGCCCCTCCGCTCTAAAAAAATCACTAAAAGATGTTTTAAAAAGTAAACAATTCCGTCTTTAAAGAAAGAAAAGAGGAAATCTTATCGTTGGCGACACGAAGGAACTGCAGCAGCGGTCCCTGTGGGCACGCGCCCCGGGCCCGAGTCTGAGGGGGCCCGAGTCTGAGGGGGGCCGGTGTCTGAGGGGGGCCGTTCAAACGAGTTATTAAAGGTGAAATCTGGCTCCTCTGGGTCTGACCGTCTGCGGGGAAGTCTGGCTCCTCTGGGTCTGACCGTCTGTAGGGAAATCTGGCTCCTCTGGGTCTGACCGTCTGCGGGGAAATCTGGCTCCTCTGGGTCTGACCGTCTGCGGGGAAGTCTGGCTCCTCTGGGTCTGACCGTCTGCGGGGAAATCTGGCTCCTCCGGGTCTGACCGTCTGCGGGGAAGTCTGGCTCCTCTGGGTCTGACCGTCTGTAGGGAAATCTGGCTCCTCTGGGTCTGACCGTCTGTGGGGAAATCTGGCTCCTCTGGGTCTGACCGTCTGTAGGGAAATCTGGCTCCTCTGGGTCTGACCGTCTGTAGGGAAGTCTGGCTCCTCTGGGTCTGACCGTCTGTAGGGAAATCTGGCTCCTCTGGGTCTGACCGTCTGCGGGGAAATCTGGCTCCTCTGGGTCTGACCGTCTGCGGGGAAGTCTGGCTCCTCTGGGTCTGACCGTCTGCGGGGAAGTCTGGCTCCTCCGGGTCTGACCGTCTGCGGGGAAATCTGGCTCCTCAGGGTCTGACCGTCTGCGGGAAATCTGGCTCCTCTGGGTCTGACCGTCTGCGGGGAAGTCTGGCTCCTCTGGGTCTGACCGTCTGTAGGGAAATCTGGCTCCTCTGGGTCTGACCGTCTGTAGGGAAGTCTGGCTCCTCTGGGTCTGACCGTCTGTAGGGAAGTCTGGCTCCTCTGGGTCTGACCGTCTGTAGGGAAATCTGGCTCCTCTGGGTCTGACCGTCTGCGGGGAAGTCTGGCTCCTCTGGGTCTGACCGTCTGCGGGGAAGTCTGGCTCCTCTGGGTCTGACCGTCTGCGGGGAAATCTGGCTCCTCTGGGTCTGACCGTCTGCGGGGAATCTGGCTCCTCTGGGTCTGACCGTCTGTGGGGAAATCTGGCTCCTCCGAGTCGCTGTATACACTGCATGGTCGGACACATGGGAAGGGGATTAACCAGAAGGGGCAGTGGGGCCGGGTGGGCTGGACAGGACAGCCCCCTCCTGGCGTCTGCGGGGCCCCTCGGCCTGGCCTGGCCCGCGCGGATCGGGCTGAAACCGGCTCTCCAACCCCCCGAGGGGCCCCGCCGTGCGAGACAGCAGTCCGCATCGCCGCTGTGGGTGAGGGCGTGGGTGCAGACACAGCGTGCAGCCACCAGACTGGGGGCGACGGTGCCCCAGCAACAAACAGCCCGCGGCCACGAGGGAACCCCCCCCCAGAACCGCTGCGGCCACGTCCCTGCAGCTCGGCAGCTCCTGGGGTGGGCGTCCTCGCCCTGGTGGTCAGCGCGCGTCGCAGCGGCCGGTCGGACGGCGGGAGGGACACGGCGCGTCAGTCTTTCCTGCAGACAGACCGAGGCCGGCCCCTGTACGAAACCCACCCACAGGCGGGGCCCCCCCGGCCTGGCCAGCGATCGGGACCCACCGGGGCGTTCCTGCGCCCGCACTGACCCCTGGTGGTCAGCACACGTCATAGCGAGCGAGCAGGCGGGCGAGCGAACCCCCGGCCGAACTCCCAGGGGGACAATTTGCATATTTGGCATTTATATAGATACTAGAGGCCCAGTGCACGAAATTCGTGCATGGGGGACAGGGGATGTCCCTCAGCCCAGCCTGCACCCACTCCAATCTGGGACCCCTTGAGGGATGTCCAGCTGCCTGTTTAGGATCGGGCCTAAACGGGCAGTCCGACATCCTTCTCACAATCCAGGACTGCTGGCTCCAAAATGCTCGCCTGCCTTCCTCCCTGATGGCCCCTAACTGCTTCTGCCTGCCAGCCTGATCACCCGCTAACCACTCCCCTGCCAGCCTAATTGATGTCTAACTGCTCCCCTGCCAGCCTGTTTGCCCCCAACTTCCCTCCTCTGCCGGCCTGGTCACCCCTAACTGCCCTCCCCTGCAGGATTGATTGCCCCCAACTGCCCTCCCCTGCTGGCCATCTTGTGGTGGCCATCTTGTGTCCACACGGGGGCAGGATCTTTGACCATGTGGGGGAAGCCCTCTTGTGTGTTGGAGTGATGGTCAATCTGTGTATTGCTCTTTTATTAGATAGGATAGAGGCCTGGTGCATGGGTGGGGGACAGCTGGTTTGTCCTGAAGAGTGTCCCGGATCAGGGTGGGGGTTCCCTTGGGGCACGGGGCGGCCTGGGCGAGGGGCCTGTGGTGGTTTGCAGGCCAGCCAGTGGCCCCCCAGCGACCCAAGTGGAGGCCCTGGGACCTGAGATTAATTTATGTCCTACAATTGTGAAACTTTGTAGCCTGGAGCAGAGCCAAGCCTTCTGCTCCCTCCGTGGCGACAGCCATTTCTGTTTGGGTTTATTTAAATTCTATAATTGAAACTTGGTAGCCTAGAGTGGAGGCCTAGGCTGACCAGAGCTGCAGAAGCTTGGCTTCCTCCATCACCCAGGCAACCCTAGCCTCTGCTCTCTCCAGCTCCGTGGCTGCTGCCATTTCTGTTGGGATTATGTATCTTCTATAATTGAAACTTTGCAGCATTGAGTGGAGGCCTAGGCCGGCAATGGCAGGTGGAAAGCTTGGCTTCCTCTGTTGCCGCGGAAACCCAAGTCCCCCATCTGCTCTTAATGGCTGCGGCCATGTTGGTTGGGGCTTATTTGCATAATTTGCTCCTGACTGGCCGGTGGGCATGGCTGTGGGTATGGCTTGATCGGTCCATTTGCATATTACTCTTTTATCAGAGAGGATATAGACAGGTCTATAGACGGCCGTCTAACCACCACACCGTACACCCGGAAGGCACACAAAATGCGGCCCACTGCACCCTGGGAAAAGGGAGGGAGGGAGGGAGGGAGGGAAGGAGGAGAGAGGAAATTACCCAGTTTTGAAAAACAGCCGGAGGTTTGTGCACACACCTGCCCAAGGACCCACGGGGCGGACACCAACACGTGGGCCCCTCAGGCCGTGAGGCGCAGGGTGCGGCCCCCGGTCAGGGCACAGGCCGGCGGCGGGCTCCATCCCCAGTGGGGGGCGTGCAGGAGGCAGCCGATCCATGGCTCTCTCTCTCTTTTTTAAAATATATTTTACTGACTTTTCACAGAGAGGAAGGGAGAGGGAGTCAGAAACATCGATGAGAGAGAAACATCAATCAGCTGCCTCCTGCACGCCCCCCACTGGGGATGTGCCCGCAACCAAGGCCCATGCCCTTGACCGGAACCGAACCCGGGACCCTTCAGTCCACAGGCCGACGCTCTACCCGCTGAGCCAACCCAGTTTCGGCTCATCGTGGATGTTTTTCTCTCTCTCTCCTTCTTCCCTCCCCCTTCCTCTCTGAAATCAATAAAAAAACAGATAAGCAATAAAAAAAAAACGCTCCCTGACCCGGAGCCGCACCCCCCCAGGAGCCGCCGCAGCCGGGATCTCGGCCTCCAGAGACGATGTGCTCCCCTGGGCGCTACCACGAGGCCCGGCGCCAACGGCCCCCCACGGCCCCCCACGGCCCTGCGCTGAGCCGACCCCGGGCCGCGCCACAGGGACCGTCCACAGGAAGGAACGGACATGGGGACGGGGGGTGGGGGGCCCTCTGAGGGCGCCGACTGCAACCCCCTGCTCCGACTGCACCCCCGCTCCGGACTGCATGCCCCCCCCCGCTCCGGACTGCACCCCCAGCTCCGGACTGCAACCCCCGCTCCGGAGTGCACCCCCTCGCTCCGGACTGCACGGCCCCCCCCCCGCTCCGGACTGTACCCCCAGCTCCGGACCACACCCCCAGCTCCATACTGCAACCCGCCGCTCCGGACTGCACCCTCCCTCCAGACCGTACCCCACCCCGCTCCATACTGCACCCCCCACTCCGGACTGAACCCTCCCTCCAGACCGCACCCCCCCCCGCTCCATACTGCACCCCCCACTCCGGGACTGCACCCCCAGCTCCGGACTGCACCCCCCACTCCAGACCGCACCCACAGCTCCGGACTGCACCCCCAGCTCCAGAGCCGCGATGCAGTTCTGAGCAGGGCAGCCGGGCCCACACAATGGGGCGGGGGAGGCCGGACCCGGCGCCCGTCCCGTGAGGAGGATCGGGCACCCACTGGCCCGAACCCCAGAGCACAGGGGCCCCAGAGAGCATGGGGAGAACGGGCGGCACCTGTGGGCATCGAGGAGCCCGGCCCGGACCCTGCCCGCAG